>VSMD01067704.1:0-18041 GCA_008750895.1 Mirza zaza
TTGAGTAGCGAGAGAATTCCCAAGATCAGACTGGTGGGGCAGTGGCATGAACCGCCACTCTCACAATTCTGTCTCTTTAAATACAGACTTGGAGTCAAGTGGCAGAAATGGGAACAGTCTCTTTCTCAGCCCTGCCTCAAGGCAGAGTCGGAACCTTTGGCATGAAGCGACCGATCCCAAGTCACAGGAGGGTGTGGATGATAGTGTCTCTCCTGGGTTATTTGGAGAAACAGCCTCCTTCACAACTCCGCCTGGCCAAGACAGGCTCTTCTCTGTAGATGCAGATCATTGAAAATTCTTACCCATTTATTTCGTTATGTGAAATTCTTTAAGAGTGATAATTTTTCTTCTTTTACCAACTATTTTCAATATGATGTCAAACAGATATTAGAGACTTTGAATCTGGGTCTGTCCTTAGATGTGGGGTGAAATAGTTTAGATAGGTCAATAGATCATCTGAACTACTCACATGTTATATATGATAGATGATCACATATATACAAATATATGATTTGTATATTGTTATGTTTAAAACTGACATTTGTGTTATACTAGATCTTCCCATCTATAAAATTTTAAAAATCTTTCCCTATATTCAATCTTTGATCCTCCCTGCAAACTGAACAGACTCTGAACAGACTCTGTGTTTATCTACCACTTGTTTGACTGCCTCAACTGACAGAGAACTCACAACACAATGAGATAGTCTATCAGGGAAATGCAAATTAAAAAGCACAATGAGATATCACATTTCCCCTGTTAGAATGGCCTCTATTAATAACTCAAAAAAAACAATAGATGTTGGCACAGTTGCAGTGAGAAGAGAACAGTATGTAGTTTTGGTGGGAATATGAATTAGTACAACCTCAATGGAAAACTGTAGGGAGCTTCTCATAGTAAAAGTCCATCTACCATTCAATACAGCAATCCCACTACTGGGCATCTACCTGGAGGTGAAAAATACTCACTTTGAAGAAAAGACACCTGACTCTGCATGTTTATCACAGCACATTTCACAATTTCAAAGACAGAGAACCTGCTTAAGTGCCCAACAAGTGAGTGGATAAAGAAAATGTGTGTGTGTGTACACAATGAAATATGACCTAGCCATGAAAAAGAATGAGCTAATGCCTTTTGCAACAACTTGGATGTTACCAAAGGCCATTATTATAAGTGAAGTAACCCAGGAACGAAAAACCAAATATCACATGTTCTCATTTATGACTGGAGCTAAGCAATAAGCATGTGTGGTCATCTACTGTGGCTTAATGGACATTGAAGACTCAGTAGGGGGAAGCACATGCTGGATGAAAAATTACTTATAGGGTAAAATGAACACTGTTTAGGTGACGGGTATATTAAAGCACAGACTTCCTGCTATGCAATTCATCCATGTAACAAAAAAAAATTATATACCCTAAATGTATATAAATTTTTAAAAATAAAAATAAAAAGAAGCAGAGAATAAAATTCTGCTTGCTAAGAGATGGGAATTGGGGGAAACAGAGAGATGTTTGTCAAAGGGTACAAACTTTCAGTTATAAGACAAAGAAGTTTTGCAAAGATTAGATGACAATATGTGGAGAGTTTCATCTCTGGATTCTCAATCCCATTCCAAAGGTCTATGTCTCTATTCTTGTGCCAATTCCATGCTGTTTTAATTACTACAACCTTGTAGTACAGCTTGAAGTCTGGTAGACTGATACCTCCCAGTTTGTTCTTTTTTGCTTAAGATTGCTTTGGTGGAGAGATCTTCTGTGGTTCCATACAAAGCATAGAATTCATTTTTCTAGATCTGGAAAGATTGGCAATGGAACTTTGATAGGGAATGCATTAATTCTGTATAACACTTTAGGTATTATGGACATTTTAACAAAGTTGATTCTACCAATCCATGAGCAAGGTAGATTTTCCCATGTGTTTACATTTTCTACAATTTCTTTTCTTAGTGTTTCAAGTTCTCCCTGCATATGTCTCTCACTGCTTTTGTCAAATACATACCTAGATATTTGATTTTCTTTGAGGCTATTGTAAAAGGTTCTGCATTTTTCATTTGAATTTCAGCTTGACTATATTGGCATATAAGAATGCCCCTGATTTGTGTGTTTTAATTTTGTATTCTGAGACTTCACTGAATTCATTTATCAATTCTGGGCATCTCTTGGTTGAATCCTTGGGGTTTTCTGTATATAATATCATATCATGGAAAGAGTGAGTGTTTGATCTCTTCGGCCCCCATTTGGACGCCCATAATTCTCCTCTCTTGTCTAATTCCTCTAGTAAGGACTTCCAGCACTATGTTCAATAGAAGTGGGGATAGTGGGCATCATTTCCTGGTTCCAGATCTAAGTGGGAATGGTTTCAATTTTTCCCCATTCAGAATGATATTGGCTGTGGATTTATTGTATATGGCTTTGATAATTTTAAGGTATGTCCCATCTATGCCTATTTTGCTAAGAGTTTTTATCATAAAGGTGTGCTGCACTCTGTCAAATGCTCTCTCTGTGTCAAATGAGAGAATTGTATAGTCTTTGTTCTTGCTTTTATTTATGAGGTAATTGCATTTATAGATTTGCATATGTTGAACCAGCCTTGCATCTCTGGCATAAAGCCCATCTGATCATGGTGAATTATTTTTTTGATATGGTGTTAGATTTAATTTGCTAAAATTTTGTTGAGGATTTCTGCAGCAATATTCATGAGAGATATTGGTCTGTAGTTTTATTTTTTTGTTGTGTCCTTTCCTGGTTTTTGCATCAATGTGATGTTCGATTTGTAGAATTAGTTACGGAAGATACCATCTTCCTCAAGGTTGTGGAATAATTTTTATAGTATAGGTATCATTTCTTCTTTGAATGTTTGGAAGAACTTGGAAGTGTAGCCAACTGGTCTGTGACTTTTCCTTTATGAAGGTTTTAATCACTATTCCAATTTCTGTGCTTGTTATTGGTCTGTTCAGGAATTCTAATTCCTCCTGGGTGTACTTAGGGAAGTTGTATTTTTCCAGGGATTTGTCCATTTTCTCCACATTATGAAGTTTTGGGGGATATAGGTTTTTATAGTATTCAAAGATAGTATTTTGTATTTACATGATGTATGTTTTGACCCCTACTTTCTCATTTCTAATTGAGTTTCTTAGAGACCTTTTGCTTCAAGTTCTTGTCAATCTGGCAAGAGGCTGTCAATTTGTTTACCTAATCTTTGACAAAGCAGACAAAATATACATGGCGGAAATGGTGCTGGGAAAACTGGATAGCTTACATGCAGAAGATTGAAAGTGGATCCCTACCTCTGACCCCACACAAAAATCAATTCAAGATGGATAAAAGACTTAAACATAAGGCAGGAAACCTTAAGAATCCTAGAAGAAAATGTTGGGAAGACTGTTTCAGACATTGGCCTGGGCAAAGAATTAATGAAGAAGACCCCTAAAGCAATCACAGCAGCTGCAAACATAAATAAATGGGACCTGATCAAATTTAAAAGCTTCTCTACAGCACAAAAAACTATAATTAGAGCAAATAGACAACCTACAGAATGGGAAAAAATATTTGCATACTACTCATCCAATAAAGGGCTGATGACAAGAATCTAGCTAGAATTCAAAAAAATCAACAAGAAAAAAATCAAAAACTGCATTAATAAATGGGCAAAGGACATGAACAGAATCTTTTCAAAACAAGACAGAATATTGTCCAGCAAACATAATAAATGCTCAACATCTCTAATCATTAGGGAAATGCAAATCAAAGCCACAATGATATATCCCCTAACCCCAGTAATATTTCCCTTTATCAAAAAATAACAAAGCAACAAATACTGGTGAGGATATGGAGAGATAGGAACATTCTTACACTGCAGCTAGGACTGCAAATTAGTGCAAAATATGTGGAAAAGAATTTGAAGATAGCTCAAAGAGCTACAAGTAGAACTGCCATTTGATCCAGCAATAGCATTATTAAAGGAACGAAAGTCATTTTATAATAAAGACAACTGCACTCGAATGTTTATGGCAGCACAATTCACTACAGCAAGGATGTGGAAACAACCCAAGTGCAAGTCAATCCATGAGTGGATTAGTAAAATATGGTATATGAATACAATGGACTACTACTCAATTATGAAAAGCGATTGTGGAACTCCTGAGGCAGAGGAAGATGGTGGATGAGAAACACCGCCAGACAGAGTGTCTCTGCAGAAAAGATAGATTCTAGGAGAAATTAGAAGGAAGAAGCAAGCAGATGAGCATACATCGGAGGAGGGTCAGAAAGAGGGGTACCCGAGATCATGGGAGACTCCACAGAAGGAGGTTGCGGAGGAGAATTGGAAGCAGAGACATCCCGAGTAGCCTGGAGACCAGCAGCAAGTGTAGGTGGGGTGGTTAATTTTCCCCTGCCTTGCATCTCGGACTGCTGGTGGGCTCCCCAGTGGTTGGAGAGACCTGCAGACACCAGCCCAGAGATGGCCACCCCCGGTGAGCGGTAAGTCTATAGCAGACGCAGCAACAGGCTCCCAACTCCCTCGGGGCACCTCCCTGTGCTCAGACCCAAGCCCAGTGGCAGACACCATATTGCCTCATTCTCCCCTCCCCCGTCCCTGTACGTGGCTGCCGAGAGAGACAATATAGCCACCAGCCAGAGGCATCTGCAGGGACTGGGACCCTCCCTTTTGGGGCCCTACAGCTGATAGAGGGGTACTCAGATGGTGAGCTCCCTATGCGCCAGCCCTTCCAGGTGTTGCTGGCCTGGTGATTCCAGGAGAGCGGGGCAGATCCTGAGGTTGAGAGACATCAACCCAGCTTGGGCCCCCCATGGGGGAATTAGAACTGGCACTACTCTACCTGGTGGGGTTAGGGATTGAACTCCGGGGGCCCAGAGGTCAGACCTGGAGACAAGATCCCCTGCACCCAGGTCTCGCATTGCCCGGGGCACAGAAGGGATATACATGAACAGCCTACTGAGGTGTGTGTGCTCTAAGGGGCAGATCAGCATCCTTAAGTGCAACCCTCCTCCCAAAGAGGGGCTGTGCGCCCAGCCCAGGTGGTGATCCTGCGCAGGGAACCTCACGGCCAGCATCACAGCCAGGAGAGGCCCAGTGGCGTGAGGTCTGGCCTGCTGGCAGAGGCCCAGGAGTAGCTGCGGAGTTGAGCAGGGTGGAAAGAAGTGAGGCTTGCTCCAGACTGCGGGTCTCAGACAGCCCCGCCCTCACATGCAGACTTTCTGAATGAGCGGGGCCATTCCATCCCCTCCCTGACAGCTGGCCCAAAAGCAGAGAACAGAACTTTGACCCCTACTAACAGTATTGGTGGTGTCTGAGGGCAGGCTTACCCAACCAAGCTCCACCCAGACTCACTCCCAGAGCAGCCCTCACTAAGGGGGAGAAAAGGACACACCTGGAAGTCCCAGGGCCCCACCGACCACCTGAGGCACTAGAGTGCCTCTCTAGAGGAACAAGAGCTGGTCACAGGACACAAAAACAGCAGCATAGTCTGTTCCTCCAAGCAAGCGCCACCTACTGACAGGGAGGACATCCTGCACAGCCTTTTCATGGCACCTACTGACTCATTATACAGGGAGTGGTCGAATCTCACCCACAGACACCACCTACCGGCTCAGAAACTAAACAAGGTGCGTGAATATCCAAATGAAAACCTAAAGGAAAGAAACAACAACTGATCGACATGGGAAGAAATCAGTGAAGGAACTCAGGAAATATGAAGAACCAAACAGAAAACTCACCCCCAAAGAGGAGCACTACCCCCCTAGAAACAGACACCAACCAAAATCAGGCAACCAAAATGACAGAAGAGGAATTTCGAATGTGGATCATAAGAAAATTCAATGACCTGCAAGAACAACAGGATAACCAACTCAAAGAAATTACAAAAAGCCTCCAGGACCTGGAACACAAATTCACTAAAGAAATCCACACAATGAAGAAAAGTTAAAGCGAACTCCCAGAAATGAAGAATCAATTCAGGGAACTACAAAATACAGTGGAAAGCCTCAATAACAGGGTAGATCAAAGAGAAGAAAGAATCTCAGAGATTGAAGATAACACCCTCCAATTAAATAAATCAGTCACAGATAGAGCAGAGAAACAAGAGAAAAGAGCAAAGCCTACAAGAGATGTGGGATTATGTGAAGAAACCTAATGTGAGGGTCATAGGATTATCAGAAGGGGTAGAAGACAACACTCAAGGGATGGACAAGCTATTTGAAGATATAATAGAGGAAAATTTCCCAGGCCTTGCAAAAAATCTCCAGATACAACTTCAAGAAGCTGAAGGGACCCCTGGGAGATTCAATGCAAACAGGAATATGTCACAACATGCAGTCATCACAGTGACCAAAATATCAAGTAAAGAGGCCATTCTAAGAGCTGTAAGATGAAAGAAGCAAGTAACATACAAGGGAAAGCCAATGCGAATGACACCAGACTTCTCTACTGAAACTTTACAAGCAAGGAGAAACTGAAGCCCCATTCTCACTCTTCTGAAACAAAACAATGCCCAGCCTAGAATCTTATTCCCTGAAAAACTAAGTTTTGTATATGAAGGAGAAATCAAGACATTCTCACATAAGCAAAGAGTGAGGGAATTCACCAAGACAAGACCAGCCCTTCAAGAAGTACTCAGTATTACCCACAAATCAGCACAATAAACACTCATGAATGTAAATCTACTCAAAGCTAAAGATCAAAGCTCAGATACCACAATGGCTCAAGAGAGGAAACAAAGCAATAAAGTTCAACCCAACATAATGAAAAGAAATCTGCCTCACCTACGAGTTATCTCAATAAATGTGAATGGCATGAACTCCCCACTCAAGATACATAGGGTACAACATCCCTAATGAATATAGATGCAAAAATTTTCAACAAAATACTAGTAAACCGAATCCAGACACTTATCAAAAAAATAATCCATCATGACCAAGTGGGCTTCATCCCAGGGATGCAGGGATGGTTCAACATATGTAAATCTATAAATGCAATTCACCACATAAACAGAAGCAAAAACAAAGACCACATGATTCTTTCAATAGATGCTGAAAAAGCTTTTGACAAAATTCAAACCATTGCATGATACGAACACTTCATAGGCATAGAAGGAACGTATCTAAAAATGATACAAGCCATATATGACAGACCCATAGCCAACATCATACTGATTGGGGAAAAATTGAAAGCATTCCCACTTAGAACTGGAACCAGACAAGGCTGTCCACTATCTCCACTTCTATTTAACATAGTGCTGGAAGTCCTGGCTACAGCAATCAGACAGGAAAGTGAAATAAAAGGTATCCAAATAGGGACAGAAGAGATCAAACTTTCACTCTTTGCTGAGGATATGATATTATATTTAGAAAACCCCAAAGATGCAACCAAGAAACTCCTGGAACTGATAAATGAATTTAGTAAAGTCTCAGGATACAAAATCAATACACATAAATCAGAGGCATTCATATACGCCAACAACAATCAAATTGAGAACAAAATCAAAGACTCCATTCCCTTCATAATAGCAACAAAGAAATTAAAGTACCTAGGAATATACTTAACCAAGGAGGTAAAAGACCTCTGCAGGGAGAAATATGAAACACTGAGGAAAGAAATAGCAGAGGATATAAACAGATGGAAATCCATACAATGCTCATGGATTGGCAGACTCAACATCATTAAAATGTCTTTACCACCCAAACTAATCTAGAGATTCAATCAATACCTATTAAAATCCCATCAGCATTCTTCACAGATATAGAAAAAATAATTTTATGCTTTGTATGGAATCAAAGAAGACCCCAAGTATCAAAAGCAATCCTAGGCAACAAAAACAAAATGGGAGGTATCAATATGCCAGATATCAAACTATACTACAAAGCTGTAGTAATTAAAAAAATCTGGTATTGGCAGAAAAAATAGGAATATTGACCAGTGGAACAGATCTGAGAATCCTGATATAAAACCATCCTCATATAACCAGCTAATTTTTGACAAAGCAGACAAAAATATACACTGGGGAAAAGAATCCCTTTCCAATAAACGGTGCTGGGAAAACTGGGATAGCCACCTGTAGAAGGCTAAAGCAGGACCCACACCTTTCACCTCTCACAAAAATCAACTCATGCTGGAAAACAGACTTAAACCTAAGGTATGAAACTATTAGAATTCTAGAGGAAAATGTTGGAAACAATCTCCTAGACATTGGCCTAGGCAAAGAGTTTATGAAGAAGTCCCCAAAGGCAATCACAGCAGCAACAAAAATATATAAATGGGACATGATGAAACTAAAAAGCTTCTGCACAGCCAAAGAAATACTCATGAAAGTAAACAGACAACCTACAGAATGGGAGAAAATTTTTGCATCCTATGCATCTGATAAGGGGCTGATAACTAGAATCTACTTAGAACTCACGAAAATCAACAAGAAAAAAATCAAACAACCCTATTAAAAAGTGGGCAAAGGACTTGAACAGAAACTTTTCTAAAGAAGACAGAAGAATGGCCAACAAACATATGAAAAAACGCTCAACATCTCTAATCATCAGAGAAATGCAAATCAAAACCACAATGAGATATCACTTAACTCCAATGAGAATGGCCTTTATCAAAAAGTCCCCAAACAATAAATGCTGGCGTGGATGCGGAGAGAGAGGAACACTCCTACACTGCTGGTGGGACTGCAAACTAGTTCAACCTCTGTGGAAAGCAACGTGGAGATATCTTAAAGCGATACAAGTGGATCTACCATTTGATCCAGCAATCCCATTACTGGGCATCTACCCAAAAGATCCAAAGACACTCTACAAAAAAGACACCTGCACCCGAATGTTTATAGCAGCACAATTCATAATCACAAGGCTGTGGAAATAGCCCAAGTGCCCATCAATCCAAGAATGGATTAATAAAATGTGGTATATGTATACCATGGAGTACTATTCAGCTCTAAGAAACAACGGTGATATAGAACTTCTTGTATTTTCCTGGTTAGAGCTGGAACCCATACTACTAAGTGAAGTATCCCAAGAATGGAAAAACAAACACCACATATACTCACCAGCAAACTGGTATTAACTGAGCAGCACCTAAGTGGACACATAGGTACTACAGTAATAGGGCATTGAGCAGGTGGGAGGGGGAGGGGGCAGGTATATACATACATAATGAGTGAGATGTGCACCATCTGGGGGATGGTCACACTGGAAGCTCAGACTTGTAGGGGAGGGGGGGAAAGGGCATTTTTCAAAACCTTAAAATTTGTACCCCCATAATATGCCGAAATAATATATATATATGTGTGTGTGTGTATATATATAAAGAGAGAGAGACATAGGCTGGCCGAATGGACAAAAAAACACAAGTCAAGTGTCTGCTGCCTTCAGGAAACAAATCTAACCTGGAAGGCCACAGTTAGACTAAAAGTAAAGGGGTGGAGAACAATATTTCAAGCAAACGGAAGCCAAAAGAAAAGCTGGTGTGGCCGTGGTGATTACAGATAACATAGCTGTTAAATTAACAAAAGTTATAAAAGACAAAGAAGGTCACTATATAATGGTGAAGGGTACAGTTCAACAAGAAGACATAACAATTCTAAATATATATGCATCCAACCTTTGTGCACCCAGATACATAAAGCAAAGTCTACTTGATCTAAACAAATGGATAAACAATAACACCATAATAGTCAGAGACTTTAACACCCCACTGACAGCACAGGAAAGATCCTACAAACAGAAAATCAATAAAGAAATAATGGACTTAAACAGAACTCTAGAACAAATGGGCCTGACTGACTTTTACCGGACATTCTACCCCAAAACCACTGAATATATGTTCTTCTCATCAGCTCATGGGTCATACTCCAAGATTGACCATATCCTAGGACACAGAGCACATCTCAAACAATTAAAAAAATAGAAATTATACCATATGTCTTTTCAGACCACAATGGAATAAATGTAGAAATCAATCCTAATAGGAGTTCTTATTTCTACACAAAGTCATGGAAACTAAACAACCTTCTGCTGAATGATCACTTCATAAATGAGGAAATCAAGATGGAAATCAAAAGATTCTTTGAACTAAATGACAAAGGAGACACAAGTTACCAAATCATGTGGGACACAGCTAAAGCAGTCCTGAGAGGAAAGTTTATTTCCATAAACACCTATATCCAAAAGTCAAAAAGATAACAAATAGACAACCTAATGAATCATCTCAAAGAGCTTGAAAAAGAAGAATAGACCAACTCCAAATCCAGCAGAAGAAGTGAAATCATTAAGATCAAATCAGAACTAAATGAAATTGACACCAGGGAAACTATACGGATGATTAATAAAACAAAAAGTTGGTCATTTGAAAAAATAAACAAAATTGACACACTATTGGCTAGACTAATGAAAAGTGGAAAAGAAAAATCTCTAAACACCTCCGTCAGGAACAATAAAGGAGAAATTACAACTGATGCCCCGGAGATACAAGATATAATTCATGAATACAAGAAAAATTTCTATGCACACAAACTGGAAAATGTGGAGGAAATAGACTATATCTTAGAAACCCATAGCCTCCCTAGGATCAACCAGGAAGAAATAGAATTCCTGAACATATCAATATCAAGTACTGAAATTGAAACAGCAATAAAAATCCTTCCATAAAATAAAACTACTGGACTGAGCTGTGTTAAAAATGGCGGACTAGGGAGGACCTCCTTGCCTCTGTTCTTGGAGTGGGAGGTAAAGAAGGTGGCCTAAATCACTCCAGTGGGTAGTTCTCCCACAGGATCAGCTTCATGGAATTGCAGGGAAGCTTTGAGGGGCAGCAGTGCCTGGAAAAGGAATAAAGCAACTCAGTGGATTTACTGTGAAGTTCGGAGAATCCGAGTGGTACTGTGGATATTGGAGTGTAAGCTGGCTGTGCTCAGCGACCAGCCAAATGGCTGTGTGATCCTTCCCACAGCGGAACGACTTCTCCTTCACCGACCTGCACGCCCATGCAAGCAGGAAAGTGCCTGAAGACAGTGTGAAGAGGTAACATGGACGTGCAGGCAGGTTGGAGAGGAGGCAGGAGCAGAAAGTAATTTGAAATCTCCAGGGCAAGGTGTAAGGTCGCCTTTGCTGGGAGATCTATAAACACCAGTGGCTTATGCCTCGCTTGTGAAGGGACAGAAAAGTGAGACAGATTGCTCATTTGACTGAGTTGCCCAGTGGATGCGGGTGGTGGCCCAAGCTCTGTAAGGGAGGGAGTAGAAGAGGGGAGCAAGAGCCATCCTCCGGGACACTCCCGGGGTCTCCAGTGGCCCAAGCCCTGCTGCCACCGAGGATGCACAGATAGTTTTCGCCCCTCGGCGGAACTTGTCCACCGTTCCCATCTCCTTGAGTTTTGCTGGTGAAAGGACAGAAGCGGGATGAGAGCCATTCTCCGCATAACCTACCTAGAGTCTCCAGAAGCCCAAGACACGCTGCTGCCAGGGATGCCCCGATAGTTTTCACCCCTCAGTGGAACTTGTCTGTGGTTAACAGCCACTTGAACTCTCCCGGTGAAGGGACTGAAGGTGGGGTGAAAGCCAAACACTGCGGACCCTCCCCAGGGATCTCCAGCGTCCCATGCCCTGCCACCGCGGGGAGGCGCAGATAGTGTTCACCCCTCAGCAGAACTTGGCCATGGTTCCCAGCCCCTTGAACTCTCCCAGTTAAGGGACAGAAGGCAGGGTGAGAGCCAAACTCTGCCGACCCTCCCCAGAGGTCTCCAGCGTCCCACACCCTGCTGACACAGGGATGCGCAGATAGTGTTCAACCCTCGGCAGATCTTGTCCGTAGTTCCCAGCCACTTGAACTCTCCCAGTGAAGGAACAGAAAGCGGGGTGAGAGCCATCCTCCGCGGACCCTCCCCAAGGGTCTCCAGCGGCCCAGGACCCACCACCGGGGCACAGAAAGTTTTCACCCCTCAGCGGAACTTGTCTGCGGCCCCCAGCTGCTTGAGCTCTGCCCAGGAAGTGGCATAAGAGGGGGCTAGCACCATCCTCCAAGGATCCTCCCCAGGGGTCTGCAGTGACTAAAGCTCTACTGGTGACAAACCAAAAAGGGACAGTTGTTGCCCCTCAGTCGAGGTTCTCAGTGGTCCCTGGCAGCTCAAGCACAGCTGATTTTAGCTCATAATTCATTCCCTGCATCTCCAATACTCAATAAAGCATCCAGATGAGAAAGAACCAGCAAAAGTTTACAGGAAACATGAAGGACCAGAGAGAAAAGTCACCTCCAAAGCAAAATACTCATTTTCCATCATCTGACACCAACTTACATGAAATGAGTAAACTGACAGAGGAAGATTTCCAAATGTGGATTACTACAAAACTGAATGGAATTGAAGAGAAAATAGAATCACAACATACAGAAACCACAAGAACAATACAAGAAATGAATGAAAGATTCTCCAAAGAAATTGAGACTATCAAGAAAAACCAAACAGAAATTCTGGCAATGAAGGAAACAATCAAGGATCTCCATAATTCAGTGGAAATCCTAAAGAACAGGATGGACCATGCAGAAGAAAGACTCTCAGAACTTGAAGATTATGCCTATGCTCTCAACAAATCAGAGGAAGAAAGGGAACACAGAAAAAAGAAACAAGACCAAAGTTTACAGGAAATGTGGGATTATGTTAAAAAACCAAATATCAGATTAATTGGGATTCTGGAAGGGGAAGAGGAACATTCTCAAGGGCTGGAAAACTTCTTTCACGGAATACTGGAGGAAAATACGCCGGGCCTGGCCAGAAATCTAGATATCCAATTACAAGAATCACACAGAACTCCTGGGAGACTCAATGTGAAAAGGCAATCACCTTGCCACGTGGTTTTTAGGCTGACCAAAGTAAATGTGAAAGAAACAATTCTCCGTGCAGCGACACGAAAACAACAAATGACCTATAAAGGTAAGCCTATCAGAATAACAGCTGACTTCTCATCTGAAACCTTACAAGCCAGGAGAGATTGGGTGCCTATCCTTAACCTTCTAAAACAGAACAAAGCCCAACCTAGAATTCTTTATCCGGCAAAATTAAGTTTCATCTATGAGGGAGAAATAAAGTCCTTATCAGACAAACAATCACTGAAGGAATTTGCAAAGACCAGACCATCCCTACAGGAAGTTCTTAGACCTGCATTTCTAACCAAACAGGGCAGTAGACACTCCTCAAAGTGAAATTGTCAAAGAATTAAAGTTTAGATCTCGAACTAAATGATAGCCCAAGGAGTAAGACAAAGCAACAAGATTCCACCCAACAATATGAATAGTAATCTTCCTCCAGTTTCAATCCTCTCAATAAATTTAAACAGCTTAAACTGTCCTCTGAAGAGATATAGACTGGCAGAGTGGATAAAAATTCACAAGCCTAGCATCTGCTGTCTACAGGAAACACATCTAACCCACAAAGATGCCCGCCAGCTGAAGGTCAAGGGTTGGAGAATTATCATCCAGTCAAACAGAAGTCAAAAGAAAGCTGGAGTAGCTATACTATTTGCAGATAATACAAGCTTTAAAATAGCAAAAGTAAAAAAGGATAAAGATGGCCATTATATAATGGTGAAAGGGAAGATCCAACAAGAAGATTTAACAATTTTTAATATCTACGCACCCAATACAGGAGGACCCAATTACTTAAAGCAAACCTTGTCTAATATAAACACCTTGTTACATAACACTACCATAATAGCAGGGGACTTCAACACCCATTGAATGATCTGGATAGATCCTCCAAACAGAAAATAAGCAAAGAAATAATGGACCTGAATAAAGCCCTTGATCAAAAAGGTCTGACAGATCTCTATAGAGCATTCCATACAAACAAACTTGAATTTACATTCTTTTCAGCAGCCCATGGATCCTACTCCAAAACTGATCACATCCTAGGCCCCAAATCAGATCTCAAAAAAATTCAAGAAAATAGAAATTATACCTTGTATCTTCTCTGACCATAACGGTATAAAATTACAGTTCAATTCCTATAGAAACACTCAACCCCTCACAAAATCATGGAAACTAAACAATCTATTATTGAAAAATTATTGGGTAAAGGAAGAAATTCAGAGGGAAATCGAGAATTTCTTCGAACAAAATGATAACGGTGATACCTCTTATCAAAACCTGTGAGATACAGCAAAAGCTTACCTGAGAGGAAAACTAATAGCAATTAACGCTCACATCCAAAAAACAGAAAGCTTAGATACTGACAACCTAATGAATAAGCTCAAGGAATTGGAAAAAGGAGAGCAAACAATTTCCAATCCTAATAGAAGAAAAGAAATAACAAAGATCAAAGCAGAACTGAATGAAATAGAGAACAAGAGAACTATTCTAAAAATCAGCAAAACCAGAAGCTAGTTTTTTGAAAAGATAAACAAAATCGATGGCCATCTTGCTAGATTGACAAGGACCCAAAGGGAAAGGACTATAATAAATTCAATAAGAAACGAAAAAGGAGAGATCACAACAGATACCAAAGAAATACAAAACATTATATTTGACTATTATAAAAAACTATATGCCTCAAAACTACAGAACGAAGATGAAATGGACAAATTCTTGGATTCATACAACCTCCCTAAGATCACACAGGAGGCAATAGAATTCCTAAACAGACCAATCTCAAGCTCAGAAATTGAAGCAGTAATTAAAAACCTGCCCAAACGGAAAAGTCCTGGGCCAGATGGCTACACTTCAGAGTTCTACTAAACACACAAAGATGAACTCATACCTATACTACAGAAACTATTCCACACCACTGAGAAGGATGGTATCCTTCCTAACTCATTCTACGAAGCCAATATCACCTTGATACCAAAGCCAGGAAAGGACACAACAAAAAAAGAAAATTACAGACCAATATCCCTCATGAATACAGATGCAAAAATCCTAAATAAAATTTTAACGAATAGAATTCAGCAGCACATCAAAAAAATAATTCACCATGACCAGGTGGGCTTTATTCCAGAGATGCAATGATGGTTCAACATACGTACGTCTATAAATGCAATTCACTTCATAAATAAAATCAAGAACAAAGACCATATGATTCTGTCAATAGATGCAGAAAAAGCATTTGACAAAGTCCAACACACCTTTATGATAAAAACTCTTAACAAAATAGGCATAGATGGCTCATACCTTAAACTTATTAAATCCATCTATGACAAACCCACTTCTAATATCATTCTAAGTGGAGAAAAATTGAAATCTTTCCCCCTTCGATCCGGAACTAGACAAGGGTGTCTGCTATCTCCTCTCCTATTCAACATAGTACTTGAAGGCCTAGCAATAGCAATCAGGCAGGAGAGGGGTATTAAGGGCATTCAAGTGGGGGCAGATGAAATCAAACTCTCGCTCTTCACCGATGATATGATATTATACCTAGAAACCCCATGGACTCTTCCAAGAAACTCCTAGACTTGATAACCAAATTGGGTAAAGTTTCAGGTTATGAAATCAATATACACAAATCAGAAGCATTCATATATGCCAAGAACCATCAAGCAGAAACTCAAATCAAAAACGCAATACCCTTTACTATAGCCCCAAAGAAAATTAAATATCTAGGAGTATACCTAACGAAAAATACAAAAGATATATACAAGGAGAACTATGAAACACTAAAAAAAGAAATTGCGAAAGATTTAAACAGATGGAAAAATCTACCTTGTTCATGGATTCATAGAATCAATATAGTTAAAATGTCAATATTACCTAAAATGATCTACAGAACAATGCAATCCCCATCAAAATACCATCAGCATTCTTTACAGATCTAGAAAAAATAATTCTTCACTTCGTATGGAACCAGAAAAAACCTTGTATAGCCAAAGCAATCATAAATTGTTTGTTCTTAAAAGAACAAACTGGGAGGCAGCAGTCTTCCTGACTTCAGGCTGTACTATAAAGCAATAATAGTTAAATCAGCCTGGTACTGGCACAAGAACAGAAGCATAGATATCTGGAATAGATCTGAGATACCAGAGATGAAACCATCAGTATACGGTAATCTAATCTTTGATAAAGCTGACAAAAATATACATTGGGGAAAAGAATCTCTCTTCAATAAATGGTGCTGGGAAAGCTCGCTAGCTACATGCAGAAGAGCAAATGAGGATCGCTACCTCTCACCTCTCACAAAAATTCAATCGAGATGGATAACAGACTTAAACTTAAGGCATGAAACCTTAAGAATCCTAGAAGAAGATGTTGGGAAAACTCTATCAGACATTGGCCTAGGTAAGGAATTTTTGAGGAAGACCCCCAAGGCAATCATCACAGCATCAAAAATAAACAAATAGGATCTTATCAAATTAAAAATTTCTGCACAGCCAAGGAAACCATCAGTAGAGCAAATAGACAACCCACAGAGTGGGAGAAAATATTTGCTCTCTACACCACTGATAAAGGTGTAATTACAAGAATCTATCTAGAACTTAAAAGAATTAACAAGAAAAAGGCAAACAATCCCATCAAGAAATGGGCTACAGAAATGAAAAGAAACTTCTCCAAAGAAGACAGAATAATGCCATGCAAACATATAAAGAAATGCTCAACAACTTCTCTAATTATTAGAGAAATGCAAATCAAAACCACAATGAGATACCACCTAACCCAGTAAGAATGGCCTATATCAAGAAATCCCAAAACAACAAATGCTGGCAAGGATGCGGAGAGACGGGAACACTCCTACACTGCTGGTGGGACTGCAAATTAGTGCAACATTTGTGGAAAAGAATTTGGAGATACCTCAAACAGCTAAAAATAGAAATACCATTAGACCCTGCAATAGCATTGTTGGGCATCTACCCAAAAGAGCATAAGACATTCTATTATAAGGACATCTGCACCCGAACATTTATAGCAGCACAATTCACTATTGCACGGTCATGGAAACAATCCAAGAGCCCATCAATTCATGAGTGGATAATTAAAATGTGGTATATGCTCACAAGGGAATATTACTCAATCCTAAGAAATGACAGTGAGCTAGCACCATTTATGCTATCCTGAATTAAGCTTAAGCCTGTTATCCAAAGTGAGGTGACACAAAACATGGAAAATGGGCTCCACATCTACTCTCCATCAAATTGGTACTGATGGATTAAAACTATAGTTTTCAAATGGTGGCAATGCTCACCAGGGATTCAGGGGGGGACTCAATCTTAGGGAGGTGGCAAGTATTTTGGAGGGGAAGGGCATACCTCTAACCCTTCTTAGGGAGAGGCAAAGATATACAATGTAACCAAAATGTCAAAAAAAAAAATAAAACAAAAACTCTTTATCGGGTGGTGAGCAGGCGGTAGGGGGGAGGAGGAAAGGGGTGTATCCTTCCATAACATGTGCGATGCACACCACCGGGGGATTGGACACATCGGGGGGAGGGAGGGAGGACCAGGGCAATATTTGTAACCCTAACAATATTTGCACCACCATAATATGATGAAATAATAAAAAAAAAACTACTGGACCAATGGTTTCAGACCTGAATTTTACCACACCTACAAGGAAGAATTGGTGCCTATCCTGCAGAAATTATTCCACAACATTGAGAAGGATAGAATCCTCCCAAACACATTTTATGAAGCAAACATAACCCTGATACCAAAGCCAGGAAAGGATGCAACAAAAAGAGAAACTACAGACGAATATCCCTTTTGAATATAGATGCAAAAATTCTCAACAAAATTCTAGCCAATCAAATCTAGGTGCTTGTCAAGAAAATAATCCATCACAACCAAGTGGGCTTCATCCCAGGGATGCAGGGATGGTTCAACATACACAAATCTATAAATATAATTTACCATATCAACAGAAGCAAAAATAAAGACCATGTGATCCTCTCAGTAGACGCAGAAAAAGCATTTGACAAAATTCAACACCCTTTTATGATAAGAATGCTCAACAAAATAGGAATAGATGGGGCCTACCTAAAAATGATACAAGCCATATATGACAAACCCACAGCCAACATCATGCAAAATGGGGAAAAATTGAAAGCATTCCTACTTAGAA